>FR990125.1:0-29582 GCA_905404295.2 Ochlodes sylvanus | reverse complement strand
GTGTTATCACATAGGGTTACTGACCATACAATTTGCAGATTATTGTGGTATTAAGACAATCACAGAAATAATTACTAACTGCTAGTCTGTCGATCTTTATATGGGCGATATGGTTGTAATCACGTCATATCATTTGCGATATGAGTTGTTACTATGCCATTCGGACTAATTAAATATTAATTTACTTTAATGAGATGTATAAGGCTTTGAGTGATGAATATGTGTGTTAACATTTAAGTTAATAATTGTCATATTACCTACATACTCATACTCAATTCGTTTCTAATAATGACTTAATGAGTGGTTTCCTTATGTACACTGAATAATTAACGTCAATTTCCAGTAAAGATATGCAAAGTATCACAGTCACATAGAGTTCATCAAATGAAATTCCTTTTGTTTTGAAACTTTTTATAAAATTGTAATTCACTGGGTGAAGTTATTGTAATTATTACTTTGACCGGTAATGTTGCTATAAGTACAGTACAGTACAAGTTGCAGTAAGCACAGCCTCTATACAGAAACCGAATGAGGTAGTCAGTTCTTTGAAAATGTCTGAAGGTCAAATAACAGTAGACTGTGAATCTAATTAAAATGATTGTACGTAACTATTAGTGTTTTGGTACGGTTGGTGGGTTGGAGACTGCACCAGAGTGTTGCAGCTGTAGCCCGGTAGAAGTCGGACTCCTTGGAGTAGTCCGTGGGTAAGCAGTAAGCAGCAGCTCTAGGTGGTGTAGTAAGGTCTTGCTTAGTAACAAAGACCGTAGAGTCATGGGACGACTCAGCAATCCTTAGCGGAATTGCATCAAGAGCAAATGCCTTTGATGGACCCAGAGCGTGTAACCACGAAATGAAAAGCTCAGTTGCTGATATACTCGTAAAGTCGATTGATTAAAATTCAATCAAATGATAAAATCAATCAAATGATTAAAATTCATTGATGATAAACCGAGCCTGTCATTGTTGCTTGGCCTTAGACATGTCTAAGAGAACATATTCTTATAATTGTTTTTTAAAGATAGTGGAGTGTTAGTACCATGTTTAACGATACAACACACACAGTAATAAATAAGGAAGGGAATGATGTAGATGGAGGAAATGATGCAAATTAAAATCACGCGAACCATTGCGTGACAGATTCAAAGAAATAAATGTACTTACTAACTGTAGCTTCACAATATGTTTATAGCAATTTAATTTTTAGTAAGAAAAATTTGCGTTGTTATAAACAAAAATCCGATATTATACATATATTATCCAATCGGCAAACTAGAAACATGCACCATTTAGTGACTTCCTCGTACCGCCTTCGTAGGGCCCAGCGTTCATTTGTGGGGCTCGGTGTACGTTTTTTAATAAAGTGCCAAAGTCTATTATTGATTCACCCATACAAATATTTAAGAAACATGTAAAAATACGACTCATACAGTCGAAGAATATAATAATGACAAGGATGCTTGGTAATAGACATCCGCGTCCGGTTCTGCTCATGTTAGTATGTATGTATTTGTACGTACAAAATATGTGACGTACCTAGTTGCAAACATTATTACTTTTATAAAAGATGTGCCGAGGAGTTTTCTTTCGCCGTTTCTTTTTCTCCTCAAAGATTTAAAAATGGCACCTTAGCGAAACGGTGGTAAATGTAAAAAAATGACGTTCAAAATGTTCAAAGTTCAAAAATACCTATATGAAATAAATGATGTGAGTTTGAGTTTGATATGATGACTACGAAGAAACGTAGTACAACTAAAACATGTCGCACGATAGTGCAGTTTGTACAGACGAAAGTCTGAAAGATGATAATGTTGCAAATTATAATGAAAATTCTTACAAGAAGAATAAAAAAACAAGAAGAATAAATAAGTAAATATATGGGAACAAATAAATAAATAAATAAATAAATAAATGAATACATAAATAAATGAATACATAAATAAATGAATAAATAAATTAAATAAATAAATAAATAAATGAATGATTATAGAAATAACCAAATAAATAAACGAGGTTTATGAACAGATGCTGTAAGTTATTTTGATAAATTTGAAATTGTTATTGATTGTAAATAATATATAACTTCTACTTAAATTACTGTGTTTGAAGGAAAGATTATATTTTGTTTCTTTTCTTATTTTGTAAAAGGTAGATGTAGTGTATATGTAATATATACATAATTATATTGTGAACACAATAAATATATGCACGAATACTGTGCGGAGTGGTCGGCGGTGGGGGCGCTGGAAGTAAGTACAAGTAACTGCTGACTGCGCTCTCTCTGCCCGAACACCGAGCGAGTAGGAGTGTAGTTGAACTGATTTGTTGTTTTATTGGCATTACCAACCGAACCAGTACAGTAACCATGGGTTTCGAAGGGGTTGGAACATTTGTTTCAAGTACAATATTACTTTTTCGTTTGATTTATTGAATGAAAATTTGTAGTGGTATTAAGGTGTTGGTTTTGAACACGAAGACAAAAACAATAAAGAAATTTTTAAACGCATTTTTTCTGAATCTGCTGTTTTTCTGAAGGCCATTTATGCACGTTTAAAATCTACTTTAAACGTGCATAAATTGCCTTTAGTTTATTTATCATGTTTAAAATATGTGAGAACTCTGCGTAATGTTCTCAAGCATTATACATAAAATTATAAAGTCAGTAAAGACGCCTAGCGTGGTATAATTAAGTATTATATTATTATGTTCTTTCTTTCTTTACCCTTGAAAAGTAACGCATCGGTGTGAAAAGCGGTGTGCCTTGGGTGTTGGTGATGTCGATGGGCGACGCTGACTAGTCACTATCGAGTGGTTGTGAGAGCGTTAGTCTCCCTTACAGCAGGTTCTGGGTTCCATTCCAGCGTGCACCTGTGTTGTGTTGCGGGTTGTGATGATGATGCCATAACTTCGAGCATTTCCAATGAGTCATCCCATCTCATGTCCGTTTAACACCAATCTATTACCAAGTGTTCTATTCCACACCAATAAAAAAAGAATTATGTATCGACATTAGCTGTGTGTATCTTTACGGGCCACAAAACCTCATCCTGGGGCTGTTTCGGCCTTTAAAAGGTTGATATAAGCTCTACGATCCCGCGAAAGTGTTTTTTTCCGCATAAATACGGCTTATTTGTAGGCTCGTAAGTTACGAACGCGGCGAAATATATTTTTTTATGGCGTCGCTTCGTAAATATTAAAGAAGCCCGGCGTTTAGCAAGGTGCGCAGATACGCGAAATGGCGCGTCGCTGGCTTTATAAGATGCCTCGCTTCATTATCACTGGATGCTCTGATGATTTTAAGGGAACTAGTTTTAAATATAGATCGCATGGATTTAACTTAGAAGTGCTCAAAGCCATAAGCTTGCGTTAATCCTAAGTGATCAACAGAGTTAAGCAACAGCGGATGCGGTCGGTAAGTGGATGACCGCTGGTGACAAAATTTCTTAAGAGCTTCTATGCTTCGTAGAGAACATAGAGAAAAGAAATAAATAAATCTTAATCGCCCGTAAATACATTCAATATTTGATAGATAGTAGTTTTGCATGCGCGGAAGTTACTTAATTTCATTTTTAAATGTTCTGCATTAGAATCGGCGGAATTTCAAACAAACCCACATTTTATCCCCTTAGGGGTAAAATATGACAAAATCCGTTCTTAGCGGACGTTTACTAACTATTCATCTTTATAAGCCAAGCGGTTTATGATATTTCGTGTTAGGTGAGTGACCTTTCACGATGTATATAATTATTTAGATTGTTACGGTGTAAAGTGTTATAACTAGTGAATTTCTCAACATTTTTAAAAATCTCATCGACAGCTTAAATATCTCCCATAGTCTGAAATATTGCTAAAATTTTATACAAAACTTTACAAGCTTCTTATTGTAATTAAGAGTTGTCAATATAATAATTAAATTAGTTAGCGAGGTGCGAGGGTACTGTGAAGCATCCAGCTAAGTGCGACTAAGTTTGTTCATTAAGTTTAACAAGATTCCTGCGCGTTACCCTTTGAACGTCGCTCAAATATTAAGGGCTTCTAGAGGTGTTGCTAAAATTGCTTAAATAAAACTGTCAACTAGTTTTTTTCCTTTGACAGCACTTGCTTGTTACTCGTTGGTTATTTAAACGTGCTTTGGACTTTTACGAGACTGAATTTAAAATAATGAATTTTAAATTACTAAAATAAGTGTCCACCGAGTATAGCAACAGCGGGCGCGGTCAGTAGGTGGTGGCTTGACCGGAGTTGACCGTTAGTGGCGAAATTTCTTGACCGCTTCCGTGCTTCGGGGTCAAGTAAAGCCGTTGGTCCCGATTGTTATCAAGCCTTGTCGGAGGCCTACGAGTGCCATCAAAATTTCTGACGCTTGCGTTGGTCACTAAACCGTCCACAGTTGAAGCCAGTATCTTATTTTATAAAAATCTTTGTTATATTGAATCGTGTTTTGTGGTCATTTAAATGGGATACTGCAAGCGTTGCCCGCTGTCCCGATTTAAGCAGGATATCCCGATCCCTAAAGTTTAATGTTCCGTACGGTACTAATTCAGACCCATTTGTTTGGATCATTTGACGTTGCAATGTTTTTATTTAACAAATACCTATGTCGGTCGATCATCATTCTTAAATTAATTCGAACTCAAATAAAGAACAAGTACCTAATAAAAAGCTACTATATTATTTACGTTTTTTATTACTTCCAGCTTTCTACGTAAAATCCCGCTTGGCCCGGTATAATGTGGCAATGCTGACTACGGCCTATAATAATTGTAAGGTTCGTAATCTTTAAGTAACAATGATAATGGTGAATATTATTATAAGCGTGAGTGACCGCGACCTCTAAGTTAATTGGTACAAAACATTTTTTATAATTTCTAGACAACACTGACACAATGTACTGTGATTTTAACAATAGTATTTACATTTAAAGACATGCCATTAAAATACAATAGTTAGTTATGATACGTTAATGGACTAGTTTCATGTTAGGAACTGGCTGTAATAAAACGCAGTTAGAGTAATCCTCAAAGGTGTGCCGTACATTTTAATTGCGACGGCCATGTTATTAACTTTGAACACTCAGAGCTACTGGATTGTGGTAACAGCGAATATAGGTCTTGCCAAGTTGTAATAGACGCCAAATTGCTGTAGCCTTTCTTGACGTTTGGCGAGTGGCAAAATTCGTTACATGTGCTTTGTAGCTGAGAAAGTTTTGCAAGGTTTATTTTAGGCAGCCTTTTATAGCAGTTACTACATTTGAACATGCTTAGCCACTTATGGCACTCATGTTTGTAGTAGTTCGCATGTATGAAGAATTTGCTTATTCACCACTAATTAATTCTGTACGTATAGACACAAAACCACTAAGACAACATTTCCAGCATTTTGCAAAAGGGCAGTTTGGTGGGTTTTAAACTTAGCTGTGGTATTGTCCACAGATAACAACCGAACAGAGAAGTTCTGTTCTGAAAGCAAAAAAAAAAATACTTGTTTCGGTTAAGGTAAATCAGTCAAAACATAGAGCATATTTTATCATATCATATTCAGATATATTAGAAACTGGAGAAGATACGCCAAAGATTCACGATTCGCGCCGCCGCGCCGGGTACGTTTCACATGAGACGGACGGGTTCAAATCTCCAATATTATAAAAATATTTATTTATGTTAACAAAAGAGAAGAAAGAAAATACTAGCTCTCAAGCAAGAGGTTGTAGCCTAATGGAAAAATCTCCAGTTACATAATAGTAAAATACAAACTAATATTCAGAGGATAAGGGTACAGGATAAGGGTGTCCACTATTAGCAAGATTTTCTTGAGCATTTCTGTGCTACGGAGATCATACAAAGGCGTCAGTCCCAGTTGTTTTGTAATCGTTAAATAGCGGTTTTCGGGCGGTGGTGAACTTCCGACATTTTTGCTGGCCTCTTACCTCTCTACCAATCCGCACTGGAGCAGCGTGTTCGAAGCGAAAGCGTATGCTCTAGAGTCTAGAGCTCCTCGGTTATGATAAGAGACCCGTGACCTGGGTTGACGCCAATATTCGTAACAAGGACCTAATAATGTAATCACGATCGTGGTAATTGCAAAATTCTGCTAAATACGTTAACTTTGCTCGCAAAGCTGAAGTTTTTAAATTCCGTTGCTTACAAATACGTTGTGCATTTTTGAAAATGGAAACCGACCGGTGCTCCAGCCCGTTTGTTGAGCAAACTTTTTTATTTCCGCGATTTCCATACGTAACAGGAGCCAAACGTAACAGGCGGCAAACGGACGGACTGCCGTTATTTGTTTTTCTATGTACCTACCTATATAGCGACGGGGGAATAGTTGCGTGAAGTTTTGGCTCAATAGTTTTGTTGGTGAACTCTGTAAGTGCCAATTTGTTATGTCATCGTCACTACCGATGCTGTTTCACTTTCCAGGCACTTCTCTCTACCACATAAGGTTTAAGTTCCACCACGCAGGTTAAGTGAATCAGACCAGGACCAGGAGTTCAGAAGAACTTATGCTGGCAACGTTGTCTTCTTCGCAACCCAAAACTGTCCCACTGCTGGGCTCGGTAATGATTATAATCCTTACGCGAATTCCTAGCACTGAGAAGGGTGACCGGCTTCTCTCGCCTCTTATGACACCCCTGTATGCTAGCATGGGCTTAGGGACTAGAATGGCCAAAAATAATGATTGTGATGGGAAGTAAATAAAAATATAAATGGCATTTTTCACGTAATGCAATCGAAGCCAATATTCCAATTCTCCTTTATTAACGTCAATCGCATTAATTAAATCAGCGCTGACATGAAAATGAATAAACACTGAAATTTTAAAAATAAACAGGCAGTCCGTTGTGTCCATACAAATCGAATTAGGCCATTCGTTTGGCACAAACACCCGGAATACTCGGTCTGTTTGCTTGTTCGTCAGTTTACACAAGTTTGCAGATATTTTTTGTATATAGCGACAGATTTTTGTCGAGAAAACCTTTGATCGACATTCTTGCTTTGTGTATTTTAAGGTTTAAAGGTATTAAAAATAAGTATAGTTTTTGAACTTAACTCTTATGGATTTTTGATTGGGAGTAAGGGGCTCCATCTTTGACCGAACTGATCTCCCCTGATGGACTGTACCCTGCTGACCATCGGAAGAAAAAGAAGAAGAGGTTACGGCGACCCGTCCCTCTTTCCTGATGTTGCTGGACTTTATACCATCCAGCTTAATCCCGAAGGTACTTTAGGCTGGTGGTTGGGTTTGAACCCGGCTGGCCGAACCACCATCTTGCTGGAATCAGCCGCGAAAAGACTTATTGTGTTCCAGCTTGGGCTTGAGGGAACCGGTGTGGTTATTGACATCGGAATTCTATAAAGTGGAAATATAGCTAGTTTACTCCCCACGCATTGATAAATAGAGTCTCGCGTGTTGCTTTTCATGTCAATCACACGATCCTTAACGTACTTAGGCTTCATCGTTACCTAAGGAACGTTGCGTAATACCAAAGGTACCTATCGTTAAAGCGTTGCTGAAATATTAGAAAACACTGTAACTCGCCACTTAGTATCAGGTGGGATTGCTTAAACGAAGTCAAAAAACTGCAAGAGTACGATGTTCCATGGGTTACGGAGTGAAATATACAGTAATACCTACATACGCTTGGGACGTATACTTCATCCCTACATGCTGTGTTTAATCTATGAGATAACTCGAAGATAATTAAGGCATAAGCTTGTAGCGGAAGCACAGCTCGTGTTTTTTAGTTCGATGTCAAAATGTCAATTATTAAGCTGATTTAGAAGTTGAACTATACATATAATTATATTCAAAATCATTATTAAAATTTTATTATAAATATTTTCAAATAACAAATTGTTACAAAAATTAATACTTTATGCAAGGAGGTCAACCAGAAAGAAAAAGAACTATTTTAATCAATTGTCATGGTATCGTATAGTATTCTATTTATTAAGGGCCTGTTTCACCGGTTACGGATAAAGTTCCGGATAGCCTATTAGGAACTTAACTCCCAAATAAACTACAACTTTTGGTTTCACAGGTCTCGGATAGAAGTATCTGACAGATAAAGTGTTGGTTAAGATAACTGCCACTTCAAGTGGCTGTTAGAGGCGTTATCCGACGGATAGAAAATCTGTCAAGTCAAATGGCGGGAACGAAAATACAAGGTGGATACTATCATACGACATTAAATTTAACTGCATGTACCTATCCATCTTCCAAGTCTACAAACAAATTTTCAATCAAATATCTTCAATACTTTAGGCACAGGAATTTTTCTTCACTTTTGAAATTTTCTACACGCTGTATACGAATTCAGCAATGATGGCGGCAAAAGATCACGTGACGAAAGTGCGCTGTTGCCGCTCTTATCAAAGGTTAGTGAACAGTGTTTACAAATGATGTTCTATTTTTTACCCCATTTTTTGCTATTAAGTTTGTTTGAAAATTTGTTTTTTTTTTAATTTGATGTTAACAGTTTTTTAATTGATGCAACATGTTCCTAGGAGGGAGTAGGGCTTGTGTTTTCATTTAATGTCGTATGATGGTATCCACCTTGTATAAAATGACACATGTCTTGCGTTTCGTTTCTATAAACACATTTAGAATTTGAATACCCAGTAAAGCATAGGAATCCTACTATTTCCGTTCTTTATTGATAAATTAAACTTGATAATATAATAAAACTTGACTTGGATTATTTTGATCAAAAAGTATTTTATTATTTAAGTTTTTAAAATTGTTTTCAAATGACGATAATTTACGTAGTAGTAACGAAGCGCAAAAAAGCGACGTTGCCGTTCTGTCAACTGTCAAGTGGCCGATAACTTTATGTATCAGTTAAATTATCCAGGAGTTAGATGGTGAAACAGAAAAAAGTTATTAGCAGCCTATAACTGGTAGATAGCATTAAATGTCAGATAACTATCCGGAACTTTATCCGTAACCGGTGAAACTGGCCCTAAGAGAAGTAAGTTACTTTTATAGTGTGATAAAAAATAACTGATAATGTCCATGTAAACAGCAATATGGGATTTGCATAAGCAAAACTAATACAATAATAGACTTTTGTATTTAAAGAAGTATTATTTCAAAACTCTTAACCTTTTAATGCTCAATAATTTTTTATTGGTGCAGTAAAGACGCCAAGACTCTCTGTATTCATGTCGCAATTCACCAGTCAAACGCTTCTGAATCGCGCCACAAGCCCAGACTGGAGTCTTGCGAGAGTAGGCGATAAATCTTCCCATTGTCAGCGGCAGATGGCGCCCGTGTCCAGGTTTTTACCGCCATAACTCCGTAACAAAGACCACTTTTTGCACACCACCTGACTTAGCAGCCAACTTAGTTCATGGGCTTTGGAAGAAAGTGTTTGATTGTAGCAATGCTTACCACCGAGATCTAATAGTAAATAAAAACCGTACCGAGAAACGAAGCGACGGCAACTTGAAACTGTGGTAAGTCTGATTTATGAGAGTCAAGAATCTGATATGAGAAAGGGTTATATGAGAGAATAAGTGGAATATTGTGATCTATTTTGTCCTTTTCCAAACCGAAATTTTACCTAATGAAATTTTACCTGCTTTCTTGGAGTAAGTAATTTTTTCTACTCTTTTTTTAGGACACATTTCTTTTCATACATAATTATGTACAAGTAACGATGAATCAATGAATATAAAAGTGAGAACGTTGGACCCCCAACCATTTGAATGCTCTAATTGTCCAAAATTATGTGCGTATTTAAATTTTATTATCAATTGCTTCGGTGAAAGAAAACATCGCGAGGAAACCTGTACAGTTCTCTTTTTAAAGTTCTCAAAGTTCTGTGATGTCTGGAAATCTGCACTTGGCCAGCGTGGTGGACTAGGAATGGTATACTGTGCACCCCTCACACATTGCTAGGGGACACCTAGCAGTGGGACAGTTATGAGTTGCGATGATGATAGATGAAACGCAATGCCTGTTTAAAAAATTGGCGTCCTATGATAAGCCTTTAGACCAGAAACCACGGTGAAGCTGCCGTCTAATTCAAAAGTATTCTTGTAATAAAGACGAGGCGACTGTCCGTAATTGCCTATTTAAAACAATTAAATTAACCAACCTTTCTAAATAACCCCCGCTTATATTATATATATTATATATATTATTCAGGTAATAAAAATTCCCAACACAAATTATACCGAGGTAATTAAGAGGGTATCGACGGGTGGTCTAATTAGTAAACGTATAGCTATCCTTGTTCCTCAATGGCTGTTAAAAAGAGCTTGCACTTGGTAAACATTCTCCGAGATCCTTCGGAAGCGATATTCATTAATTATTACAGACTTATACGTATTATACTTGTTTTGATATTATAGGATGATAAAAAGCCTTCATATTAATTCAAATATGTTTCGGCTGTTAAAAACATAGTAAAAGGTTGTTGAAATAATGCTTATTTATAAGATAGGTAATTACGCTGCTTCCAAGAAGCTCTTTTATTATAAACCACATTAAGAAGCGAATTATTTATCCTTTAATTTTGCGAAAGTGGTGGGGCCAAATGTAAGGAGTGAGATTGTTAAATACTCAAAGGACTGAGTATATTTATTTACCAAACGTGTATTAAATTATCGTAATTGTATCTTCTTCTAAGTCGTTACGCTCTTGGCGGTGATGGTCTCCACTCTTTCTTTCTTCTCTTCAGCACATGCCCAGCAGTATTAAGTCATTCTTTACTGAAGGATATATTGGTCCGAAACACGTTCTAGAAAACTCTCAGCATTCATCGATAGCACCACATCTCGAGAGCATTATCTCCTATTTCTCACTATATTGGAGGGTTCTGTTCGCTGTAGCAGAAACAAACATGAAGAATACAAGAGCTCTGATTAGCAGGGTCTTAGTGCCCTTAGTTTATGTTTCGGTTTCTCCATATTTTTTACAGGTTATAACGTAAGTGTGTACA
The DNA here is from genome assembly GCA_905404295.2 of Ochlodes sylvanus. Classification (NCBI taxonomy): domain Eukaryota; kingdom Metazoa; phylum Arthropoda; class Insecta; order Lepidoptera; family Hesperiidae; genus Ochlodes; species Ochlodes sylvanus. The sequence goes on along the minus strand of FR990125.1, from coordinate 18,637 downwards.
GGCTACTAAATTATGGTTTAAAGCACGCTTGCGTAGGATTTCAGAGCGTAACAAAAAATAATGAGACAATGCCTCTTGAAAAATTGTAAGGAGTTGCTAGCATTTGTATTTACGACAGCTGCTTGTGCTAAATTCATCGCCACTTACCATCAGGTGGGATAGTTGTCAAGCATTAACTTAACTCATTAAAAAAAAAAAAATTACCTGCGCTTCAATATCTCCAGAAAACATTATTTATTTTATTGTGAGTACTTGGACAAATACTTACATACTTCGTCGCAAAATTGCTGGTTGACGTTGCTATTTATCAACTGGAACACAAAGTTGGTTCCTAATCGCAATTTATTAGCAGCTTACTAGTTGCTAATCCTTAAAAAACGCTGAAAAACATCATTTACTTGCAAACCAGTTTTAAATCTAATTATTATTTACTATTAATTATAAAAACCCATTGGTTTATGAGTTAAACCTTTCAAAATCAGAAACAAAACGCATCCTTCTGGTGGTCCACACTCCACACAACAAGCTTTAAATTTACCCTTTCCATTAAATCTTAAAATTACGATAAGTAAATCACTACCCATCAAGTATCCTTCAACAATAAATCATGTAATTACATGTGTTACACACGTTTTGTAGAAAAAGTTAAATACAAAGCCAAAGCTTTTAGCGAGGTCCATTTATCAGGCACATTCATCATAGAGGTTTTTTGGGCAACGTTTTGGGCCCCATACTTTATATTATGCTATGTGAGTCGCGTTTTAAAATGATAAACGATGCATATGAATTAATTCTGGCTCATTTTGTAGGATTAAATAACATTGAGGGTCGTTTGTTTATAATGTATGAGAACGATAAAATTATCAATACTTGTGATAATTCAAGCGACCAGAAATAGATTTCACGTTAGCATTTTAGTGTACAATTTTATAAAATAAAAACTGTTGTCATAACTAATCATTTTTATACATTTATATAATCAGCTATTACCTCATGTAATTTTCAGATAGTGGCTAATGATTATAGGGTCCACACCAATTAACAATGGAACTACGCGTGGTATACGAACGACCCCTTCATTTTGATTTATTTTACGATTGCCACTGCATGTGGCTCGATTCAGGTAATAACTTGGTTGAAACCAAAACAATAATGACTTAATTTGTCAATAATGCATTCCATTAACTAATTAAGATGATTAATGCATTAATTTAATCGTATGAACTGATAAAAATATAAAATATTGTCTTTATGTTTATCTAGGCGTTTTTGTTTATCAATAAATCGTGTAATGAAAATGAATGATAAAAGTCTCATGTATTTTATTGATTAAGATATATCAAATATATGTATGTACGTCTCATACACTGTATAATATTCTATTTTACGCTGTATTACAGATGTAGTAGATGTAATGTATGTAACTATGTAATGACATAAATAATACTTTAAAATTGATATCGCACACAATACGGTGAGTGTACCAATAATGGACACTTTTAGGGGACGCAATAAAAAACCTACAATAACATGAAAAATATTCAAATGCAGAGGAAATAGATAGGTCTGTAGCTGTTAAATTAAATAAACGAAATTAACGGTTTTACTACAACACTTTTTAACTAATGTATAAATTCAATAAGAAACTGAAGTTAGTTTCACTTCTCGAAAATTATAACAAACAGTAAAATATTAGATTAGTAGAAGACTGATTGTCGTATAACTTAATAGTCATAGTAAAGGGACAGTACTTAGTGCCTAAATCAATTATTAGTTTCGTCGAAAATTTAACATAATAGGTACAATATTTACGACATCGTTCAGTTTCTTACTACCCAGCTGAGCTAACAAGGTTAACAGACAAGACAATATACCAAATTAGTTGAATCTGATACACAAAACGTCTTGAGAAAACATCTAACAAGTTTTTATATTTTATCTATAATTATGTAAGTAGTGATTTGTCATTGCTGAGATGAGTCATCAGTATAATTATATTCAGAATATTATATCAATATATATTCTGTAATGTAAACTTTATATACAATGGTCAGATAGTATGATACTATTACCGTGGTAGTAGTAGCCGTAGTAGGTAGTAGCGAAAGTATTAGGTTTATTTTTTTTATTCAAGATGGTTTCAAAATTATTATTAGATGACTTTATAATACCAAAAAAGCTAAAGACAAAGGATTAATCGCTTTAAAATTACAAGTGTTAATTTTTCTAAAAATGTTTGTTTCATGTTTGGTTTTATTTATTATAATTTTATTTACGCCAATTATTATAAAAAATAATTATAAAAAAACAAATAAAAAGAAGCGCCCCCGGGTGGGCTCGAACCACCAACCTTTCGGTTAACAGCCGAACGCGCTAGCCGATTGCGCCACGGAGGCGATAAGGAAGCTGACGAAAATGTTGTTAAGAAGCTATTGAGATATTTTATTGTATCTAAAGTCATTTTACTGATAACAGATGAGTCGTCTCATACTTATGGTCCAAGAGCTACTGGCAATTTTTGGGTAGGTATTTGAGGCAAGCTGAATACTTGTCTCATAGCTCTCCTACTAAACCCCAACTCGGAGCTGCAGACCTGGCTGGTGAGTAGTGGGGCAATATGGACCCCTACAATTTTAAAAATATTATTTTTTTATTCCAAAAAAAATGTTAGAGGCAATATGCAATGTTTATTATGTTATAGTTTAATGTTTAAAGAATAGAAAAAAAAATAAGCCAGACGATTTAGTCGGGGCTTTGACATTGCCAGGCGCGTGCAAAAATTAAAAAAATAAGGTTAAAAAAAAGTGTTTGAGGCAACTTGAAATTTCAATAGCGTGTAATTTATAGCTAAAAAATAAGATTCTCAAAAAGACAGATCACTTCGGTGGGGCTTTCTACCCGCCAGGTGATCTAACAAATCAGGGTAAAAAACGGTTTATCTCGATTTCTGGCAAAACTACAAGTCCGATGGAAAAAAGTTTAATGACAAAGTTGTAGGTAATAAAAAGATCTATAATCTTTGTCTTGGCACTTTTTTCACATAACCTTAAAATGTATGTGAAAAATTAAAAAAACCAAATTTTTGGTTTTTTATTTTTCTCTTCCAAAAAAAAATTTTTTTTCACTAAATTTGGTGAAAACCTACCAATTTTTGTCTCAAACATACTGTAATTTTTTTGATTTTAAATATTTATTTTTGCACCTTATATTGACTTAATATCGAAAAAGCACCCTAATTTTCAATCTAAAATTCTCGCGTCAAAATTTCTTTTTTTAAGGTTTACCTTGGTTTGGCTTGGTGGGCTTTTTATCGTTGACATTCTGACTTTCTGATGGTGTAAAAAAATATACATTACTATGGTAAATTTTGTCAGAAATGTGCAAAATGTGCCTGATTTAGTCGCAGTAAAGGCGCATTTTCCGAGAAAATTTAACAAAGTAATATATTATGTTGGAGATGGTAAATCGATGGTACGAATTAATCTGTGATACGCGTTAATCGATGGTATTGTTTATCATTGGATCGGGAGATCGCGTGATCTGTCAAAATGGAGTTCATTATGATGTCGTCCCGCGTAAAGGAATTCTCGGGAGAAGATATAAAGGTAATCTTAAGGGGAGCATTCGGTCTCAGCGACCACGACCGCGCGGCTCCACGCGTCTCATCCACTGAATAGGAAGTGCCGTGTTACTGATGTGCCATTTCTTCTTGGTCTGATGTCTTGATTTATTAATCTGTTCACAAAATCAAACTGTTTATGATTTACCTACAATATTTTCTGAACTTTTCTTCTTTATTTATAATTAAAATGTGGTTTTATGAGTATTTGAAAGCAACCCTCAACTTCTCGTGATGTGAAAATTGAGTCAATCTTCTTCCTTTTTTCCGGAGGCATAGATAATAACATCATAATCTTCATCCACCAATAGCTGATGGATAACTTTTACTTTGCTGCGGATACTCTGTCCGACATATCGTACTGCAATAGAACGACAACGAACACGACAACAACGAAAGCTAGGGGTCGCCCCGCGACAGGCGACAATGGTCGTGTACTTGAATGGAGATGGACGCAGTCGCGCGTCGCGGTCGCTAAGAACCGAATGCTACCTTAAGGCGAGTAATCTCTGAAAGTGAATAAAGTTCTAATAAAACGTGCTATCACATAACTCGCGAATATAGCGAATGGTTTACTCGATAAATCAATATTGCGTATCGCTGAGTAAATTAAACAAGTCGGAATCGGAGATCCGCGTAAATAACCAAATAAACAAGTAAAAGAGCGTTAAAACGGAGCCAGACAGTGATCAGTGATTAAATGAGTTGTTTATGTGTTGGTCCGGACTGTTAAATAAAAGAAATATTGCCACTTTTATAACTCCTTTAATCGCGTAATTATAAGAATAAAATAAAATATGGAGTCAAAGCGGTCACGCACTGGACACGCGCGCACGCACCGCGGATGAAGGGCGATTGTAGGTCGATTTGAAGATGACCAATGTGGGTAGTGGTCACTGTGGTCAGTATGACTTGCATGCCGATGTCCCAAGCGTGAGCGCCTTCGCAAAGAGAGGAGCAAAACGCATCGGAGGTAACGATCAGGCGCCTACATGAGCTCCCCCCCTGGAACACCTCCTGGTGTTGCAGTAACCTCTTGCAGTTGCAGTAGTGGGCATAGTCGTGTGAGTGACCTCCGTGTAGAACCTCTGCTTGTTGATATATCGGCGACTCTAGCCACGCCGTCGACCCCAGGGTAGAGCTTCGTCACGCGCCCCATACGCCATTGAAGAGGTGGAGTGTTGTCGTCTTGCAGCAGCACAAGGTCCCCCTCTTTCAGCGTGTTAAAATGGGTTGAACGCCATTTGGTCCGCTGCTGCAGCTCGCTGACGTACTCGTTCTGCCAGCGCCTCCAGAAGTGTTGACGGGCTTGCTCGATCCGTGCGTAGCGCTGCAGGCGGGCAGGATTCTCCTCTTGGAGTTCCGGATCAGGCAGCGAAGTCAGCGGCCGTCCGATCAGGAAGTGCCCTGGGGTGAGAGATTGGAAATCGTGAGGAGAGGAAGAAATAGGACACAAGGGGCGGCTATTGAGTATAGCTTCCACCTGTGCGAACAAAGTAGACAACTCCTCGTAAGTAAAATGGGAATTGCCCATGACACGCTTGATATGATGCTTAGCTGACTTGATTCCGGCCTCCCACAGTCCACCGAAATGAGCGGCGTACGGCGGACTAAAATTGAACCGTATATTTTCGTTTGCAGCAAAGTCAGCTAGAGTATTTGAATTTTCGGCAAAGAGATTGGTTAGTTCCTTAGCGGCCGCGACAAAATTTCGACCGTTATCGCAAAATATTTGCGATGGTTTACCGCGCCGCGCAATAAACCGTCGCAAAGTCATAATAAAAGCATCTTTTGTTAGCTCAGTGACCGCTTCTAAATGAACACACTTGTATCTAAAACAAACGAAAAGACACAAATAGCACTTGGAAGTTCTTGCGCCTCGACCCTTACGGTTTAAAATAAAGAATGGACCACCGAAGTCCAAGCCCACCGTTTGGAAGGGAAACGCCGGTGCTGTGCGTTCTTGTGGGAGGTGGCCCATCACTGGTGTCACCGTCCTTCCGTAGAGGCGTTTGCACCGTACACAACCACGCGACGTCTGTCGTGCAAGAACCCTGCCACCTATCGGCCATACATAGTCGCGTATTGTACATAATAAAAGCTGCGGTCCTGCATGCATCTGTCTAGTGTGCTCATAATGAAATAATAGAACACATAAGCGGTGTTTAGCGTGTAAAATAATAGGATGTCGCTTGTCGTAGCCATAGTTAGAACGGTCGAGTCGACCACCTACTCGCATAACACCCTGTTCGTCTCTGAATGGACTTAGAGATTGAAGAATACCTTTGCTAGAAATACTATTGCCTTTACTTAAGGCGTCTTGCCCATTAGGAAAAGATTGGGATTGAGAAAATTTACAAAGAAAATTGAATGAATCACGGAGCTCTTCTGCTGTCAGGGCTCCGCTTAATTTAGATTTAGAATGCCTAGAGTTGTGAATAAAGCGTAGAACGTAGGCAAATGATCGTTTTAACCGCATAAAATTAGAAAATCTGTCAAAATCGATTATTGGTTCCGTAGTTTGACTAGTAGTTTGACACACATGAGCCTTAACTTCTGGTAAGTCGCGGTCGGGTTGAGAGCATAGAACTGGCCATCTCGATTCGTCGTCAGACAAGAAATCCGGGCCTGACCACCATAGTTTTGAATTGATGAGATGATCAGCCCGAGTTCCCCTAGAAATTAAGTCAGCAGGGTTATCATTTGTAGGTACGTGACGCCAATTTGCTGACGGTGTAGTTTCGGTGATCTCGACAACTCTGTTTGCAACAAACGTTTTTAATTTATTTGGATTGGTACGTAACCAACCTAAAACTACACTAGAATCACACCAATGGACACAACGCGAAATTGTGCACCTTAGAGAACTTAGAACAATTTTGCTTAGCCTACTAGTGAGAAGCGCACCTAGAAGTTCTAACCGCGGAATGGACACGGGCTTATTTGGATTTACCTTAGATTTGGAACAAAGTAAATTTACTACGACGCGTCCATTACTGTCAACTGATCTCAAATAAAAACACGTACCATAGGCCGAACCAGAGGCATCACAAAAGGTGTGAAGTTCGATGCTTACTGGGGACTCGCACAGTGCTAGCCTAGGCACTTGCAATGTAGATAAATCATAGTAGTCCAATTTAAGCTCGTTCCATTGGTTTAGTAGGTCGGAAGGTATTGAATCGTCCCAATCGATATCGCGACGCCAAAGCTCTTGCATTAGTACCTTAGATCGAATAGTACAAGGACTTGTAAGCCCAAGAGGATCGAATATTCTAAAAGATTGCGACAAGACTGACCTCTTGGTAACCGGCTCTTCATGATTATTCGGGATATTTATAACAACGTGCAATGTGTCAGAAGATGGTATCCACTGTAGGCCAAGAGTATTTGTTGACTCGCTGAAAGTAAGCGTCGCTTGTGGATCAGTCAATGTAGTGTCGAAGATAAACGGGACGTTGGATTTGAACTTCCGAAGCGGGAAGCAACCCGATCGCAAAACTGAAACAACTGAATGTAATATATTACGTAGTTGTGAAATAGAATCAGCACCAGTAATTAGATCGTCCATATAGAAATCGTGTTGTATTATTTGTTTGATGGATTCGTCTTTACACTCCTCCCCTAACTGCCAAATACACTTAGTACTCAAATAACTAGCGCTTGCGAGACCGTAAGTCACCGTATTAAGCCTAAGAGTTTGAAGAGGCTGTGACTCATCGTCTCTCCATAAAATAAGTTGGAGATTACGGTCGTCTTCGTGCACGGTAATTTGCCGGAACATCTTCTCGATGTCGCCCGTCAGCACATATCTGTGTTGACGAAACCGTAATAATATGGAGAAGAGAGAATCTTGCACTGTAGGGCCTACAAGTTGTAAATCATTGATTGATATGCCGGAGGAGGTATTGGCCGAACCATCAAATACAACTCGCATCTTCGTGGACTCACTGTTCTGTTTAAATACAGCGTGATGACATAAAAAATAAGAAGGGTTTGGTCTTGGGTCGTCTGAAACAGAACAATGATTTAGTGTAATATATTCATTGATGAAATTTGCATATTGAGCTTTAAGCTCGGGATTTGCCCTAAAACGCCTTTCTAAATTAAAAAACCTATTCCTAGCCATTGTGTAAGAATTTCCCAAGCAATCAGGTGAGTCTTTGAGAGGTAAGCGAACACAAAATCTACCTGAAGAATCGCGAGAAGTGTGAGTCTTAAAATGATGCTCACATGCTTTCTCGTCTTCACTTAGAACCCTTGTAGGTGAAAGCTCCTCTAGCTCCCAAAAACGACTCAGTTGTTTATGAAGATTGTCATTTGCATTGGTTGACGTTTGAAAATTGCAATTAATATTAGAATTGTGAGTATTTGAAAATTGAGAACCAAAATAAATAGAACCAGAAATAATCCAACCGAATTCAGAACTGATTAGATAAGGTTTATTAGAACCTAAGGATTGACGTTCGCTACCTACAATTTGCCAAAATAGGTCAGCACCGACTAACACGTCTATTGGTGACGGTTTATAGAAATTTGGATCGGCTAACTGAATCCCTGTAGGTATATTGAAAACTTTGGAATTGATAAATGACTTTGGGATGTCACCTGTAAGCTCGGGTAGCACCGGACAAGTCAACCTCGCAGTATAGTCACTGTGTAATGATTTTAATTGGAATGAGCAAAGCTCACTTACACAATGAGAAGTAGAATTACCGATCCCTATTACGTTTACAGGTTGCATAGTTGTTGATTGTAGACCTAGTTTATCTTTGAGTGATCTAGAAATGAGACTAGACTGACTCCCCGAATCGAGTAACACCCGCACTGTTTCGCACTTGTCGGTTTGTGGGTTGACCGCTATAACTATGGCTGTGGACAAGAGGGTTAATTTATTAACGTTATTGCTAGCAAAGTTCACAGTCATATTAGTTTGAGTCTCACAACTAGCGGTAGTGCGAGGCGCGCTTGAGGCGTCCCCATGAGAAGCGGATTCTTTGTTGCAAAGCAAAGTGTTGTGACGCCGCTTGCAATTGCGACAGTTGCCAAAGCGACATGTGTAAGCGCTGTGGCCAGAACGCAAGCAGTTGTTGCAAAGCTTTAATTTAGCTACTAAGCCCTGCCGTTGTTCGACAGTCTTAGACTTAAAATTCGAACATTCGTAGATTCGATGAGGACCCTTACAGACAGCACAAGTAGTGTAATTTGGATTAGTAATTTGCGCAGTAAACGTACTGCTTTGAATTTGTCCTCTTTTACTATAGCTACGAGGTTTATTATTGTTAACATTAGATATAGAATCGCCACTTGACCTATTGTGATTATAAGTTTCAAGAATGTCTGCACGGTCCTTTAAAAACTTAGTAAATTGCTCAAGAGTAGGAGATTCAGAAATGGAGTTTCTGTGCTCCTCCCATTTCATGCTCGTTTTGCTAGCGAGCTTTGAAGTTACAATATGGATAATTAGAGTGTCCCAGTGTGAAGTAGGCTCTCCCAAACTAGACAGTGCACGCAAATTTTTATTTATATTGTCAATAATAGATCTAAGAACTTTGTCAGATTCTGTTGACTTGGTTTCAAAATTTAAAAGAGCATTCAAATGACTTTTAATAAGTAGTCTTTTATTATCGTAACGCTCGCGCAACAACTCCCAAGCCTTAAGATAATTCGACTCAGTAACTTCGAGATTGCTTATAACGCGAGCCGCTTCTCCTTCGACATATGAATTGAGATAGCAAAATTTGATGGGCGTAGGTATGTGCTGATTATCATGCACAAGAGAACAATAAAGGTCGCGAAACTCAAGCCATTTAAAATAACTACCATCAAATTTTCCTATTTGCAGAGTGGGAGGCTTGAAACCTATCCCCGCTTGGTTATGGCAACAATTAGACGAAGAGCTACGAGCGTCAACTGCATGAGATGCATTGGCTGCGTTGTGATCAGCTTGAAACTGTTGTGCGGTAGCAATTAAATACGCAAACTCAAGCTCAATCGTGTCTCGCTCACTGAGCTCGTCGTCCATCTCTGATGAATTCAAAACCTCTATCTGACTTTGCAAATCCTCAAACAAGCACGATAAACTTTCGATCTTCGATAACTGAATATTTAATTTTGCAATCTCAGTGTTATCTTTCGTTTTTAAATTTTCAATAGAAGCTAAATAATTCCTAAATTTTGTTAAACGGCCCTTAACTGAGCTACGCTTAGCGTACAGTTCTCTTAATTTTGCGTCGGACATGGTTCAAACGATAACAAGTAAACAACAGAGTAATACGTAACAAACGCGCGAGCCAATGTATAATACTGTTAGATACGAAACGCAACGTTAATCCTATGCAAGTAAAATGAATATTGCGTCTTACGCCGCTCCTTCGTACAAAAACCGGTTAGCTATTACACCTCAGCCGAGCGATGCAACGGCTGCCGGCCGCGTAGCGCGTAGATCTGTAGATAAGCCGATAATCAAGTCAGCCGCGCGATAACTCCTGGAATCACAAACAAATTGTATTTTAAAAATAATTCAAAGCTTATGGAAAATATTGGATTAACCAGAAAGTAAAATTATATAAAATATGGTTGAAATTGATTTGTATTTAAATTGTTAAATTAGATATAAATGTAGATATGTATGAGGAGCTTAAAATTAACTTCAGTATTTATGTATAGAATTAAGTTGCACTTGTAAAATTATCCTTATTTATTGGAACTTTATTTAAAACGTGGAAGCACAATACACTGCGTTATATGTAGGTAGATGGATACGACATGTGTATTCAATTTATGGAAAGTTTTGTAGCCAGTAATTCACTACGGAATTATAACGACGCAAAATGCATTGAATAAATGTTTAATATCACTTGACGAACAATGTTGAAATATTGGTAATTTTAATGTAGGTTTAAGAAATCAGAACTTTTAATATTTAAGTTGATACGGTGCACAGAATGAAAGCTAAATTAAGGGAGAAAAATAGAGTGATTGAATTGGGTAAAATTGGCACTAGTATGAGGAATTTAGGATGTAGATTAGGATGTATGGAAAATCACAAGGACACTTAGCTGATCGGTTGGCGGTGAATGCTGCTGACCGGCGTGATGAGAGGATGCCCAAACAGTTGATTAGAAGCGCTGACCCGTCGAGCTGGCTGGTAGACTCGTAGACGCAGCTTCTTCCTTCAGATATGGACTGGATCCTCGAATATTATTTGCTCGATATGGACAATAAATTACGATGTCCTGTCACGGTCGCCACTTTTCTTATGTTAAATAAAAGAAATATTGCCACTTTTATAACTCCTTTAATCGCGTAATTATAAGAATAAAATAAAATATGGAGTCAAAGCGGTCACGCACTGGACACGCGCGCACGCACCGCGGATGAAGGGCGATTGTAGGTCGATTTGAAGATGACCAATGTGGGTAGTGGTCACTGTGGTCAGTATGACTTGCATGCCGATGTCCCAAGCGTGAGCGCCTTCGCAAAGAGAGGAGCAAAACGCATCGGAGGTAACGATCAGGCGCCTACACGGACTCTTCTCTTTTATTTGAAATCCTAATCTGAAGTCCTGACATGAAACAATCCCACAATGGATGTTTGATGAAGAATACCTACTTGCATGAAAATACATGCTACACAGAGTAGAATCGATTGAAAACCCATACAAACACCCTGCCTACCTGATGCCGACATAATTTATTTATTTAACACCATCGGAAGGTTGATTTCAACGAACAAAAAGCCCACCGACTTAAAAAAAAGAATTTTTGATTGAATTGAAGACTTTTAGATTGAAAATTAAGGTCCTTTTTCGATATTAAGTCAATATAAGGTGCAAAAATAAATATTTTAAATTAAAAAAAATTACAGTGTGTTTGAGACAAAAATAGGTAGGTTTTCACCAAATTTAGTGAAAAAAAAAATTTTTTTGGAAGAGATAAAAATAAAAAACCAAAAATTTGGTTTTTTTAATTTTTCACATACATTTTGAGGTTATGTGAAAAAAGTGTCAAGACAAAGATTATAGATCTTTTTATTACCTACAACTTTGTCATTAAACTTTTTTCCATCGGACTTGTAGTTTTGCCAGAAATCGAGATAAACCGTTTTTTACCCTGATTTGTTAGATCACCTGGCGGGTAGAAAGCCCCACTGAAATGATCTGTCTTTTTGAGAATCTTATTTTTTAGCTATAAATTACACCCTATTAAAATTTCAAGTTGCCTCAAACACTTTTTTTAAACCTTATTTTTTTCATTTTTGCACGCGCCTGGCAATGTCAAAGCCCCGACTAAATCGTCTGCCTTATTTTTTTTTCTATTCTTTAAACATTAAACTATAACATAATAAACATTGCATATTGCCTCAAACATTTTTTTTGGAATAAAAAAATAATATTTTTAAAATTATAGGGGTCCATATTGCCCCGCTACTCAGCAGCCAGGTCTGCAGCTCCGAGTTGCGGTTTAGTAGGAGAGCTATCAGACAAGTTTTCAGCTTGCCTCAAATACCTACCCAAAAATTGCCAGTAGCTCTCAATCTATTAATTTGATCTTACTTATCTTGTCACGGTAGCAATAGCATGTTACCAGACGAGATGGAAATGCTAATAAGTACCATCTACGCGCTCACCTTTTTGGTACCTACGGAACACTAACATTTACACAACTTATCTTCAATGTCGTCGAAGGTAACTGAAGTTAACTAAGTCGGAATTCCCTCAGGAAAGAATACTATCGTGATCTCAACCGTCTGGTATCCGCGTCGATTGAAAAGTTTTCCAATAAAAGTCATCGAGATTCCAAACGAATTCCTAGCTTACTGAAGTTTTTCTTGTATAAGTTATATTTAATTGAAGTGATTTTAGTTAGGTTTTAGCTTTCTTTGTTAACCTGTGGGTTTTAGCAACAAAAAATAACGCTACAAACTCACACCCTCAGTATAGGATTTCCTGTGTGCCTGTGTCGTGGGGGCCATGCCACACACACAAAAAACATGAATAGAAACTCGCCTCACTGGGAATCGAATCCAAGATCCTTGGAACAACAGCCGGCATGGTAACCATTGCGCGATACAGGGGCTTGATTTTTTAATTTCACTCGTATACGAAAATCATAAAAATGTATACGAATTTCATATTTTCTTATTTTTGAAATTCGCATAAACGAGTTTTTAACGAGTGGTCTTGACCATTCGAGTTCATAATTCGCCCGATAGAATGTGTCAAACGTCATGTCACAATTTGAAATGAAATGTCAAAAAATCTTGCACTACGCACCATAGATTATATCGCTATTTATGTAACGTTCCGTTCCAAACTATGATACGTTATTGTGTTTATTACATGACCGATTAAATAGTACAGATTTACATTTTTTCTGCGTGAAACGAATAATAATATGTATCTATTCATTTAATTTATCTGTATTAAAAAATATATCTAGATGATTTGATTGTAAACTTGTAGTTGGTCACAAGTTTACAATCAAATCATCTTATTTTAAACGAGTATTTTAAACGTAAGAAATAAGTTTCCCAAAACGAAGCGAATAAAGACATTAATTAATTAATTATTAATGAATTAATGAATTAATTACGTTAGCCTTACTCACTAATAAATGGCTACCAATGAATACCAATTACCAATATCTAAATTGTGTTACGTAACTTAAATTAATTAACAAAATTATCCTGTCATTCTATATAACCCTTAATCAAGGTCCTAATAACAATTTAACTTCAAAGTCGGTAATTCTGCAAAATTTACGTAACAATATTGTGTATTAGCAGCACAAAGTCGCGAGCAACAATGGCCGACGAACCAGTTTAATAACGTTTGGTTTAAAACAGGTGACGAAGAAATTTGAACACATAAAAGATATTACGTAGGCTAAGCCCCCGTAAATCTTTAGTACCTACATTTAATATAAAGAGGGCTGGTTCTCAATCGTGATAAAGCTAGTCTATCTTCTTTGTGTTTCTGTAAATAAACGTTATGATTAAAATGTGTATTCGTTAAAAAATCGGCAAATTTGTACTTTTTATGGATTTCAACTTGGTATTAATTAATAAGTAGTGAATTGTAACCAATTGATTTCATTTTAATCTTCTGCTAAAGACGTTTAATTTAAAATTTTGCATGGATGTTTCGCAAATTAAACATAAATATTTGAAATTTTTATTAATTGTTATAGTGAATCAAAATAACTCGAAAAAATTAAACAGATTTTTTCTATACTATTAAATTTATCAACTGTTTACAGTTGACATTTGACCAACATAATAAAGAAAAAAAAATGTTCTAACCAACAATGGCAAAATACAACTGATTTCTAAGTATTCTAAATGGCTCGGAATAAAATTTCACCCCGCTTAACAAGAAAGGAACAGCCCCAGTGACTTTTATAATCTAAATAGAATTATGTAATCAAATTAAGGCGACACGGTTGACGCGAACGGCATATTTAAATACTAAATATATTACCGCTAGATGAGGTTGCTAAATGATAAATAGTTCTGTAATCCGCGACGCGTGACAGTTTGTTTTTTGGTTAGGGGAAGCCCCGGAAGAGGGACCATTGTCGTGATATTAATAATCATTTTTTTTTATCTATGATGCATTATTTGAAAAAAAATTGTAAATCATTGTGAATTGGCATCATTATTAAAAATATAATGTTGTTGTATTGTAATCAATCATACGAAAATATTTCTCGATAGTCATAATAATACGCCATCGCTTCAATAAAATCCCTACCATGAGTGGTCATAAAAAACCTATGGACATAAGAACCTTTGACTTTTTGAATTTACAGAAAGGCATTTCCGTTGATTGTAACGGAATTTTATTATGTCCACCAGATGAACTAAATAAAATGCAGTAATCCGTAAATGAGAGTAATTCGAATAAATATTACCTCTTTATTTAGAGTGGACTTTGTTATATTATTTTTATTTTTTTCGAATTTTATTTGTCGAGCCGACAGCTTGTTTTTTGTACGTAGTTTATGGACAACAGTAACATCAAAGGTAGCATTCTGGTCTGCATTATTACTGCCATTTAACGATTCATTCAAGGACTATGGTAGTGCTGGCAGAAACAACTGTGCCACTATGTACCAAACCCGTATCTAACCGGTAATTTTTACGTTCTACAAAACCGATCCACAAATATATACTTAACCTAAATATTTGAATTCAGAACAATTCCGATCAAAAGGAATTTATTTCCGACAGCGGTCAATTAGGTTGATTCCGCATCGAAAAATGAACGCGTACAACAATAAATAAAAAAGAAAATGTATTAAGGTTTCGTTGAACGCGATCCGACGTTATGACAGGTGACGCGTCCATCAAAGGTGTCGTAAGTGGCCAGTCATCCCCAAATGATTATCAGTTTCTTGGACGACGGATCGGCTTTGCTTTATTGAGCGTGATGAAAAAGGATTTCGAGATATTGTATTCTATTTATTTAGGCGGAGATTCCTATCATGGCAATATTTGGGAGTACCTAATAGATTTTGGATGACGGATGATGAGATTATACAGGAATTGCTTCTGAGACAAGATTAAAATTTTGTTTGGAGTAAGCTGTTCTGATTGTTCTGATAAGGCATAGTTTGGAAAAAATTTGAACCATATTGCCTTTAAGACAGGGATTAAAACTATTGTTGCTCCTAGTAGTAGTACCTGTTGGTCTAGTGATCGTCTCTGCAGAGTGAAACGTTCTAGGTTCGATCCCGCAAAAGCAAAGTCAAAAACGACTCGTCATTTCGAGGCGGGGAACTTGAGAGCCAATATTTTCTTTCTTTCTTGCCGGGAAACGAACTCGGGCTTTTGGGTTCGAGAGTTTCATTGTCTAAAGTTCGGAACCCAATTTCTGATCATCACCTTCTTCATTCACCATCAGGTCACATCACGTAGGGACCTGTTCGTGTATTCCAAAATGCTTTATTTCGAATCATTATGTACGAACCTTAGAATAATAAAACTATAGAAAGACAGTCTTTATACAAGCGCTCTGTCTAAAGTGAAGCATTCGGCAGCATGATTCGGCTGCGTATAATCATATGTTTTAGCAATAATACATAAATAGCTTTTCAGATATTTTGTGACACAATTTAACTGGACAAATCGTCATAATTCTTTTTTTTTTCGCGAGATACGTTTGGCGCGCGTTGACATGAGCTGTCCGGTGTTTGGAGCCATTTCTGGCTCCAATTAAGGTGCAACAAAACGGCCGCGCGGACTTCGTTTCTATAGTGTAATTATTCTAAGGTACGAACCATGATTCCTACCTATGTACGTATAATAAAATGTAGCCAAGCGAAGACTATCGAAATGCATGAGTGGACACATTTTTCAGGTCCATGAGTTTTAATTAGGGATCAGTTTCGTTCTTTTGTGTCCGTGAGTCATTGATAAACTATTATAGATAACAATCTGTATTATTAACGTATGTGCCTTTGACTGTTGTGCTCTGTTAGTTATACCTATAGCGTCTCATTTCGATGCCTCCTAAGTATACTGAGTCAACTGTACTTTATGAACTTTACAGGAGGGCGATTATAAGAGAGAAAGGTTGCAATGTTTAAATTTAATTTTTAAAGTTACGCTAACGTATACGCTAACACATACGAGTACAACCTAGAGCATTACTAGTTAGTAGTAGTAGTAGTTAGTAGTAGTAGTAGTTAGTAGTAGTAGTAGTTAGTAGTAGTAGTAGTTAGTAGTAGTAGTAGTTAGTAGTAGTAGTAGTTAGTAGTAGTAGTAGTTAGTAGTAGTAGTAGTTAGTAGTAGTAGTAGCAAGGGTGAAATTGCAATTACAACCTTGTAGTTCTGTTAGTAGTAATGCTCTAGGTTTATGGTTTCAAGTTTGATTCCCAGCAGATAAACGTTTGTCTTTGAATTATCTCTTGATGGAACAATAAAATTGAAAAAAATACAAATTTACATAGGTAAATTTGTATTTTTTTCGACGCAGTTAGAAAATCAATGATAATGTATTTTTATTTCCCTAACAAAAAAGTTCTTAAATTGGTTTCTCGTGTAATTAATGATATTATGATCTATCTTGATTCAAAAATGTTAATAAAGTTATTCATAGCGCCAACCCTATTCCAGGGGTGTGCGTTAAAGGGGAAGCGTTATCAATGTCTTTAACGTACTTTGAATTAGATAAAGTATGATTAATGTTTCTGTATAAATTTAAATTTCATTTAAAGCATTTAAATATATATATTTGAGGTAAGTGACTGCACCTAGCTTTGAGTCAAAGTCAACGTTTTGATTTTATAGTAATTTTATCTAATATATAAAATTCTTGTGTCACAGATTAGTGCCTTGGACAACCCACAAAGACAAGAACACCCCCAGACCAAGAACAGAAATTAAAACTGCTGGGAATAGAACCCAGGCTTTTCGAGCGGTAAGGCATGGTAACCATTACACCATACGCGTTGACTTACTCGCCATAGTTTTCGCTCAGAACTACAAATAAAATATTTGTTATTATTATTATTATACTCAACTGAGTATAATAATGAACGTGTCAAATCGTGGATACTTTTAAAGCATAATATACCCGCCAAAGTCACTGTTCGACATTTTGTCGTGACGTTGTCGCGTCGTCGTCGCAAGTGTACATAAATTATACAACAATTTTTAATAAATCGATTTGATTGTCAAAACGTAATCAAGATATACGTTAATTGCTATGCATAGCTCCCTGCTTTACTTATTTATTGGGTATTAGAAATTACGAATTGTGATTTAAGGCATAAGACTTGAAGGGTGATCTCTGTGGATCTTTGCGCCCTATTATTATGGAAATGAACATAGAACGGTCGTAACGCCTATGACTCAGTGGCTTGTGTCCTATGAGAAAGGTCATTCACATACTTTTGGTAGCATTTTTAATAATTATTAATTAAAGTTATAAAAAGTACGTTGGCACTGAAACAATTCTATTTATATCTGAAAAATTTCAAATATTTTGCATTGCATTGCGAAATGAATTCCGCGACTAAAGGTACTGGATCAAAGTTGTAGAGAATTTTATTTGCAATGATAAATGTTCTTAAAATTTTTTGTGAGGCCAATATTTTCCAGATAAATCATAAAAATCATCTGCGCCCTGGTTTCCTTCATGGTAGCCGCAGGACAAGGGTTGCGACTTTAGCTTTACACTACAAGAGGGGTTTCCTCCGACTTACGTCCTCTTACAAATGCTCAAAAAATGTAACATTTCAATGGAACATATTTATTTTTGAAAATTATAATACAGGCAGGTAGCCTATTTATGAAGGTTGTTTATTTAGATACCTACAATTATTTTATTTTTAATATTACTGTGAAGCTAAGACGTATTATAAATTAAAAGTATACATATAGTAACAAAAGCAAAGGTATTAGGGGCTTAATAAAATCAGTATAATAAACTCTTTATCAAAAAGATAAGTCTTACGGCGTAAAATTCATACATCTTGCTTCCTCGCTTGACTTGTTAATCCCAGTAAGCCTAGTAAACACCATGGACTCAAATATTTAAGTGCCTATCAAAGGATATTATGGGGCACCCTCAACAATTTTCATACCGTGTATAAACATTTATAGTAGACGTAACAGCGTATTAAAGTCAACGAACCCGTAGTCTAGTTGATGGTGACCCTGTCTATAAAGCGGGTGGTCCCGGGTTTGTATCCCGGTCAGGACAGATGTTTGTGTCAGATAAATGTTTTTTCTCGTTGGAGGTCTAGTCTAGGTCTCGTTTTTGGCGGGGGTGAACCTTTTCGTCGCCAATCCGCACTTGGCCAGCGTGGTGGACTATGGCCTATACCCCCTGACATTGCGAGAGGAGACCCGTGCCCAGCAGTGTGACAGTTATGGGTTGTGATGATGATGATGAACCGATTTTGATGATTCTTTTTTTATTTTAAAAGCTGGTGCTTTCTGTGTGGACCCATGTCAATTTGTTCTTGTTCTGACAAAACCTTAAGCCTTAAATTTGCAATTTTGAAGTCG